>OX494436.1:0-17500 GCA_950381575.1 Plusia festucae
AACCTAACCTAACCTAACCTAACCTAACCTAACCTAACCTAACCTAACCTAACCTAACCTAACCTAACCTAACCTAACCTAACCTAACCTAACCTAACCTAACCTAACCTAACCTAACCTAACCTAACCTAACCTAACCTAACCTAACCTAACCTAACCTAACCTAACCTAACCTAACCTAACCTAACCTAACCTAACCTAACCTAACCTAACCTAACCTAACCTAACCTAACCTAACCTAACCTAACCTAACCTAACCTAACCTAACCTAACCTAACCTAACCTAACCTAACCTAACCTAACCTAACCTAACCTAACCTAACCTAACCTAACCTAACCTAACCTAACCTAACCTAACCTAACCTAACCTAACCTAACCTAACCTAACCTAACCTAACCTAACCTAACATAACCTAACCTAACCTAACCTAACCTAACCTAACCTAACCTAACCTAACCTAACCTAACCTAACCTAACCTAACCTAACCTAACCTAACCTAACCTAACCTAACCTAACCTAACCTAACCTAACCTAACCTAACCTAACCTAACCTAACCTAACCTAACCTAACCTAACCTAACCTAACCTAACCTAACCTAACCTAACCTAACCTAACCTAACCTAACCTAACCTAACCTAACCTAACCTAACCTAACCTAACCTAACCTAACCTAACCTAACCTAACCTAACCTAACCTAACCTAACCTAACCTAACCTAACCTAACCTAACCTAACCTAACCTAACCTAACCTAACCTAACCTAACCTAACCTAACCTAACCTAACCTAACCTAACCTAACCTAACCTAACCTAACCTAACCTAACCTAACCTAACCTAACCTAACCTAACCTAACCTAACCTAACCTAACCTAACCTAACCTAACCTAACCTAACCTAACCTAACCTAACCTAACCTAACCTAACCTAACCTAACCTAACCTAACCTAACCTAACCTAACCTAACCTAACCTAACCTAACCTAACCTAACCTAACCTAACCTAACCTAACCTAACCTAACCTAACCTAACCTAACCTAACCTAACCTAACCTAACCTAACCTAACCTAACCTAACCTAACCTAACCTAACCTAACCTAACCTAACCTAACCTAACCTAACCTAACCTAACCTAACCTAACCTAACCTAACCTAACCTAACCTAACCTAACCTAACCTAACCTAACCTAACCTAACCTAACCTAACCTAACCTAACCTAACCTAACCTAACCTAACCTAACCTAACCTAACCTAACCTAACCTAACCTAACCTAACCTAACCTAACCTAACCTAACCTAACCTAACCTAACCTAACCTAACCTAACCTAACCTAACCTAACCTAACCTAACCTAACCTAACCTAACCTAACCTAACCTAACCTAACCTAACCTAACCTAACCTAACCTAACCTAACCTAACCTAACCTAACCTAACCTAACCTAACCTAACCTAACCTAACCTAACCTAACCTAACCTAACCTAACCTAACCTAACCTAACCTAACCTAACCTAACCTAACCTAACCTAACCTAACCTAACCTAACCTAACCTAACCTAACCTAACCTAACCTAACCTAACCTAACCTAACCTAACCTAACCTAACCTAACCTAACCTAACCTAACCTAACCTAACCTAACCTAACCTAACCTAACCTAACCTAACCTAACCTAACCTAACCTAACCTAACCTAACCTAACCTAACCTAACCTAACCTAACCTAACCTAACCTAACCTAACCTAACCTAACCTAACCTAACCTAACCTAACCTAACCTAACCTAACCTAACCTAACCTAACCTAACCTAACCTAACCTAACCTAACCTAACCTAACCTAACCTAACCTAACCTAACCTAACCTAACCTAACCTAACCTAACCTAACCTAACCTAACCTAACCTAACCTAACCTAACCTAACCTAACCTAACCTAACCTAACCTAACCTAACCTAACCTAACCTAACCTAACCTAACCTAACCTAACCTAACCTAACCTAACCTAACCTAACCTAACCTAACCTAACCTAACCTAACCTAACCTAACCTAACCTAACCTAACCTAACCTAACCTAACCTAACCTAACCTAACCTAACCTAACCTAACCTAACCTAACCTAACCTAACCTAACCTAACCTAACCTAACCTAACCTAACCTAACCTAACCTAACCTAACCTAACCTAACCTAACCTAACCTAACCTAACCTAACCTAACCTAACCTAACCTAACCTAACCTAACCTAACCTAACCTAACCTAACCTAACCTAACCTAACCTAACCTAACCTAACCTAACCTAACCTAACCTAACCTAACCTAACCTAACCTAACCTAACCTAACCTAACCTAACCTAACCTAACCTAACCTAACCTAACCTAACCTAACCTAACCTAACCTAACCTAACCTAACCTAACCTAACCTAACCTAACCTAACCTAACCTAACCTAACCTAACCTAACCTAACCTAACCTAACCTAACCTAACCTAACCTAACCTAACCTAACCTAACCTAACCTAACCTAACCTAACCTAACCTAACCTAACCTAACCTAACCTAACCTAACCTAACCTAACCTAACCTAACCTAACCTAACCTAACCTAACCTAACCTAACCTAACCTAACCTAACCTAACCTAACCTAACCTAACCTAACCTAACCTAACCTAACCTAACCTAACCTAACCTAACCTAACCTAACCTAACCTAACCTAACCTAACCTAACCTAACCTAACCTAACCTAACCTAACCTAACCTAACCTAACCTAACCTAACCTAACCTAACCTAACCTAACCTAACCTAACCTAACCTAACCTAACCTAACCTAACCTAACCTAACCTAACCTAACCTAACCTAACCTAACCTAACCTAACCTAACCTAACCTAACCTAACCTAACCTAACCTAACCTAACCTAACCTAACCTAACCTAACCTAACCTAACCTAACCTAACCTAACCTAACCTAACCTAACCTAACCTAACCTAACCTAACCTAACCTAACCTAACCTAACCTAACCTAACCTAACCTAACCTAACCTAACCTAACCTAACCTAACCTAACCTAACCTAACCTAACCTAACCTAACCTAACCTAACCTAACCTAACCTAACCTAACCTAACCTAACCTAACCTAACCTAACCTAACCTAACCTAACCTAACCTAACCTAACCTAACCTAACCTAACCTAACCTAACCTAACCTAACCTAACCTAACCTAACCTAACCTAACCTAACCTAACCTAACCTAACCTAACCTAACCTAACCTAACCTAACCTAACCTAACCTAACCTAACCTAACCTAACCTAACCTAACCTAACCTAACCTAACCTAACCTAACCTAACCTAACCTAACCTAACCTAACCTAACCTAACCTAACCTAACCTAACCTAACCTAACCTAACCTAACCTAACCTAACCTAACCTAACCTAACCTAACCTAACCTAACCTAACCTAACCTAACCTAACCTAACCTAACCTAACCTAACCTAACCTAACCTAACCTAACCTAACCTAACCTAACCTAACCTAACCTAACCTAACCTAACCTAACCTAACCTAACCTAACCTAACCTAACCTAACCTAACCTAACCTAACCTAACCTAACCTAACCTAACCTAACCTAACCTAACCTAACCTAACCTAACCTAACCTAACCTAACCTAACCTAACCTAACCTAACCTAACCTAACCTAACCTAACCTAACCTAACCTAACCTAACCTAACCTAACCTAACCTAACCTAACCTAACCTAACCTAACCTAACCTAACCTAACCTAACCTAACCTAACCTAACCTAACCTAACCTAACCTAACCTAACCTAACCTAACCTAACCTAACCTAACCTAACCTAACCTAACCTAACCTAACCTAACCTAACCTAACCTAACCTAACCTAACCTAACCTAACCTAACCTAACCTAACCTAACCTAACCTAACCTAACCTAACCTAACCTAACCTAACCTAACCTAACCTAACCTAACCTAACCTAACCTAACCTAACCTAACCTAACCTAACCTAACCTAACCTAACCTAACCTAACCTAACCTAACCTAACCTAACCTAACCTAACCTAACCTAACCTAACCTAACCTAACCTAACCTAACCTAACCTAACCTAACCTAACCTAACCTAACCTAACCTAACCTAACCTAACCTAACCTAACCTAACCTAACCTAACCTAACCTAACCTAACCTAACCTAACCTAACCTAACCTAACCTAACCTAACCTAACCTAACCTAACCTAACCTAACCTAACCTAACCTAACCTAACCTAACCTAACCTAACCTAACCTAACCTAACCTAACCTAACCTAACCTAACCTAACCTAACCTAACCTAACCTAACCTAACCTAACCTAACCTAACCTAACCTAACCTAACCTAACCTAACCTAACCTAACCTAACCTAACCTAACCTAACCTAACCTAACCTAACCTAACCTAACCTAACCTAACCTAACCTAACCTAACCTAACCTAACCTAACCTAACCTAACCTAACCTAACCTAACCTAACCTAACCTAACCTAACCTAACCTAACCTAACCTAACCTAACCTAACCTAACCTAACCTAACCTAACCTAACCTAACCTAACCTAACCTAACCTAACCTAACCTAACCTAACCTAACCTAACCTAACCTAACCTAACCTAACCTAACCTAACCTAACCTAACCTAACCTAACCTAACCTAACCTAACCTAACCTAACCTAACCTAACCTAACCTAACCTAACCTAACCTAACCTAACCTAACCTAACCTAACCTAACCTAACCTAACCTAACCTAACCTAACCTAACCTAACCTAACCTAACCTAACCTAACCTAACCTAACCTAACCTAACCTAACCTAACCTAACCTAACCTAACCTAACCTAACCTAACCTAACCTAACCTAACCTAACCTAACCTAACCTAACCTAACCTAACCTAACCTAACCTAACCTAACCTAACCTAACCTAACCTAACCTAACCTAACCTAACCTAACCTAACCTAACCTAACCTAACCTAACCTAACCTAACCTAACCTAACCTAACCTAACCTAACCTAACCTAACCTAACCTAACCTAACCTAACCTAACCTAACCTAACCTAACCTAACCTAACCTAACCTAACCTAACCTAACCTAACCTAACCTAACCTAACCTAACCTAACCTAACCTAACCTAACCTAACCTAACCTAACCTAACCTAACCTAACCTAACCTAACCTAACCTAACCTAACCTAACCTAACCTAACCTAACCTAACCTAACCTAACCTAACCTAACCTAACCTAACCTAACCTAACCTAACCTAACCTAACCTAACCTAACCTAACCTAACCTAACCTAACCTAACCTAACCTAACCTAACCTAACCTAACCTAACCTAACCTAACCTAACCTAACCTAACCTAACCTAACCTAACCTAACCTAACCTAACCTAACCTAACCTAACCTAACCTAACCTAACCTAACCTAACCTAACCTAACCTAACCTAACCTAACCTAACCTAACCTAACCTAACCTAACCTAACCTAACCTAACCTAACCTAACCTAACCTAACCTAACCTAACCTAACCTAACCTAACCTAACCTAACCTAACCTAACCTAACCTAACCTAACCTAACCTAACCTAACCTAACCTAACCTAACCTAACCTAACCTAACCTAACCTAACCTAACCTAACCTAACCTAACCTAACCTAACCTAACCTAACCTAACCTAACCTAACCTAACCTAACCTAACCTAACCTAACCTAACCTAACCTAACCTAACCTAACCTAACCTAACCTAACCTAACCTAACCTAACCTAACCTAACCTAACCTAACCTAACCTAACCTAACCTAACCTAACCTAACCTAACCTAACCTAACCTAACCTAACCTAACCTAACCTAACCTAACCTAACCTAACCTAACCTAACCTAACCTAACCTAACCTAACCTAACCTAACCTAACCTAACCTAACCTAACCTAACCTAACCTAACCTAACCTAACCTAACCTAACCTAACCTAACCTAACCTAACCTAACCTAACCTAACCTAACCTAACCTAACCTAACCTAACCTAACCTAACCTAACCTAACCTAACCTAACCTAACCTAACCTAACCTAACCTAACCTAACCTAACCTAACCTAACCTAACCTAACCTAACCTAACCTAACCTAACCTAACCTAACCTAACCTAACCTAACCTAACCTAACCTAACCTAACCTAACCTAACCTAACCTAACCTAACCTAACCTAACCTAACCTAACCTAACCTAACCTAACCTAACCTAACCTAACCTAACCTAACCTAACCTAACCTAACCTAACCTAACCTAACCTAACCTAACCTAACCTAACCTAACCTAACCTAACCTAACCTAACCTAACCTAACCTAACCTAACCTAACCTAACCTAACCTAACCTAACCTAACCTAACCTAACCTAACCTAACCTAACCTAACCTAACCTAACCTAACCTAACCTAACCTAACCTAACCTAACCTAACCTAACCTAACCTAACCTAACCTAACCTAACCTAACCTAACCTAACCTAACCTAACCTAACCTAACCTAACCTAACCTAACCTAACCTAACCTAACCTAACCTAACCTAACCTAACCTAACCTAACCTAACCTAACCTAACCTAACCTAACCTAACCTAACCTAACCTAACCTAACCTAACCTAACCTAACCTAACCTAACCTAACCTAACCTAACCTAACCTAACCTAACCTAACCGAACCTAACCTAACCTAACCTAACCTAACCTAACCTAACCTAACCTAACCTAACCTAACCTAACCTAACCTAACCTAACCTAACCTAACCTAACCTAACCTAACCTAACCTAACCTAACCTAACCTAACCTAACCTAACCTAACCTAACCTAACCTAACCTAACCTAACCTAACCTAACCTAACCTAACCTAACCTAACCTAACCTAACCTAACCTAACCTAACCTAACCTAACCTAACCTAACCTAACCTAACCTAACCTAACCTAACCTAACCTAACCTAACCTAACCTAACCTAACCTAACCTAACCTAACCTAACCTAACCTAACCTAACCTAACCTAACCTAACCTAACCTAACCTAACCTAACCTAACCTAACCTAACCTAACCTAACCTAACCTAACCTAACCTAACCTAACCTAACCTAACCTAACCTAACCTAACCTAACCTAACCTAACCTAACCTAACCTAACCTAACCTAACCTAACCTAACCTAACCTAACCTAACCTAACCTAACCTAACCTAACCTAACCTAACCTAACCTAACCTAACCTAACCTAACCTAACCTAACCTAACCTAACCTAACCTAACCTAACCTAACCTAACCTAACCTAACCTAACCTAACCTAACCTAACCTAACCTAACCTAACCTAACCTAACCTAACCTAACCTAACCTAACCTAACCTAACCTAACCTAACCTAACCTAACCTAACCTAACCTAACCTAACCTAACCTAACCTAACCTAACCTAACCTAACCTAACCTAACCTAACCTAACCTAACCTAACCTAACCTAACCTAACCTAACCTAACCTAACCTAACCTAACCTAACCTAACCTAACCTAACCTAACCTAACCTAACCTAACCTAACCTAACCTAACCTAACCTAACCTAACCTAACCTAACCTAACCTAACCTAACCTAACCTAACCTAACCTAACCTAACCTAACCTAACCTAACCTAACCTAACCTAACCTAACCTAACCTAACCTAACCTAACCTAACCTAACCTAACCTAACCTAACCTAACCTAACCTAACCTAACCTAACCTAACCTAACCTAACCTAACCTAACCTAACCTAACCTAACCTAACCTAACCTAACCTAACCTAACCTAACCTAACCTAACCTAACCTAACCTAACCTAACCTAACCTAACCTAACCTAACCTAACCTAACCTAACCTAACCTAACCTAACCTAACCTAACCTAACCTAACCTAACCTAACCTAACCTAACCTAACCTAACCTAACCTAACCTAACCTAACCTAACCTAACCTAACCTAACCTAACCTAACCTAACCTAACCTAACCTAACCTAACCTAACCTAACCTAACCTAACCTAACCTAACCTAACCTAACCTAACCTAACCTAACCTAACCTAACCTAACCTAACCTAACCTAACCTAACCTAACCTAACCTAACCTAACCTAACCTAACCTAACCTAACCTAACCTAACCTAACCTAACCTAACCTAACCTAACCTAACCTAACCTAACCTAACCTAACCTAACCTAACCTAACCTAACCTAACCTAACCTAACCTAACCTAACCTAACCTAACCTAACCTAACCTAACCTAACCTAACCTAACCTAACCTAACCTAACCTAACCTAACCTAACCTAACCTAACCTAACCTAACCTAACCTAACCTAACCTAACCTAACCTAACCTAACCTAACCTAACCTAACCTAACCTAACCTAACCTAACCTAACCTAACCTAACCTAACCTAACCTAACCTAACCTAACCTAACCTAACCTAACCTAACCTAACCTAACCTAACCTAACCTAACCTAACCTAACCTAACCTAACCTAACCTAACCTAACCTAACCTAACCTAACCTAACCTAACCTAACCTAACCTAACCTAACCTAACCTAACCTAACCTAACCTAACCTAACCTAACCTAACCTAACCTAACCTAACCTAACCTAACCTAACCTAACCTAACCTAACCTAACCTAACCTAACCTAACCTAACCTAACCTAACCTAACCTAACCTAACCTAACCTAACCTAACCTAACCTAACCTAACCTAACCTAACCTAACCTAACCTAACCTAACCTAACCTAACCTAACCTAACCTAACCTAACCTAACCTAACCTAACCTAACCTAACCTAACCTAACCTAACCTAACCTAACCTAACCTAACCTAACCTAACCTAACCTAACCTAACCTAACCTAACCTAACCTAACCTAACCTAACCTAACCTAACCTAACCTAACCTAACCTAACCTAACCTAACCTAACCTAACCTAACCTAACCTAACCTAACCTAACCTAACCTAACCTAACCTAACCTAACCTAACCTAACCTAACCTAACCTAACCTAACCTAACCTAACCTAACCTAACCTAACCTAACCTAACCTAACCTAACCTAACCTAACCTAACCTAACCTAACCTAACCTAACCTAACCTAACCTAACCTAACCTAACCTAACCTAACCTAACCTAACCTAACCTAACCTAACCTAACCTAACCTAACCTAACCTAACCTAACCTAACCTAACCTAACCTAACCTAACCTAACCTAACCTAACCTAACCTAACCTAACCTAACCTAACCTAACCTAACCTAACCTAACCTAACCTAACCTAACCTAACCTAACCTAACCTAACCTAACCTAACCTAACCTAACCTAACCTAACCTAACCTAACCTAACCTAACCTAACCTAACCTAACCTAACCTAACCTAACCTAACCTAACCTAACCTAACCTAACCTAACCTAACCTAACCTAACCTAACCTAACCTAACCTAACCTAACCTAACCTAACCTAACCTAACCTAACCTAACCTAACCTAACCTAACCTAACCTAACCTAACCTAACCTAACCTAACCTAACCTAACCTAACCTAACCTAACCTAACCTAACCTAACCTAACCTAACCTAACCTAACCTAACCTAACCTAACCTAACCTAACCTAACCTAACCTAACCTAACCTAACCTAACCTAACCTAACCTAACCTAACCTAACCTAACCTAACCTAACCTAACCTAACCTAACCTAACCTAACCTAACCTAACCTAACCTAACCTAACCTAACCTAACCTAACCTAACCTAACCTAACCTAACCTAACCTAACCTAACCTAACCTAACCTAACCTAACCTAACCTAACCTAACCTAACCTAACCTAACCTAACCTAACCTAACCTAACCTAACCTAACCTAACCTAACCTAACCTAACCTAACCTAACCTAACCTAACCTAACCTAACCTAACCTAACCTAACCTAACCTAACCTAACCTAACCTAACCTAACCTAACCTAACCTAACCTAACCTAACCTAACCTAACCTAACCTAACCTAACCTAACCTAACCTAACCTAACCTAACCTAACCTAACCTAACCTAACCTAACCTAACCTAACCTAACCTAACCTAACCTAACCTAACCCCAGTCTGAGTCCAATTGCGGTCCGAAACGGTTCTAAAAGTGCTTCGCTCCACTTTTAAAAATTCCGAAAACTGGTTTTTTCGCAACGTACGAGGTCGAGTCATACGTCAAAAGTTTTGTTTAAGTGCCGCGCATCCTGTGTGATAAATTGTTAAATCCGGGAATATCGGGAAAAACCACTGAAAGTGAAAAACCAATAAAACACGTGTGTTTTGTGCAAGTGAAAATCACAAAAAGTGAAATTTCTTCAAAAGTTGAGTGTTCACCTACCAACAAAAATCACCACCTTCTGGTGCGCAACAAGGCGCATCTTTCGACACCCCGCAACCGAAAATCGGAGCTAAGGAAAAGCCGCAAATTGACTTTTAAGAAAATTTTCTTAACCTCTAAATGACACGAGGTCACTGAAACCCCGCACCTAGAGTGCTGAAACTTTGGAGGCGTTAAGGCCTCTGCCTAAGAAGACAGAAACAGCTTTGACCCGATTTTTAGGAAGACCAGTTTAGGAGATATTGACATATAAATAGTCAAACTTTGGTGCTTCATATCTCCTAAACGGAATCTACGAGACCTGCATTTTTGCTGCTGCCTGCTGCGCGCTAACCAGAGGAAGCCCCCAGTAAGCAGAAAGAAATTTTTAGTTAATTAATTAGTATAAATATTAGTAATTTAAGACTTTTTTGAAACTTTTAAAATTTTGTTTTATAGATTTTCAAATTTTTCAATTTTTAATTACTGTTGTTAAAGTCCTGGTAATTACACTATTTTTACAATTTTTTCCAAATTTTTAACTTTTAAAACAAAAAAGATATCAAATTTTTTGTATTTTTTGTAAATATATATAGAAATAATTAAAAATATTAAAATTTTTCACTTTGGGGGGGCTTAAATTAGGTATTTCGATAGGACTAAGCCCAAGGACCAGCTTTGTAGCTTCAAAAACGGCCGAGATAGACATCCAGACTTTCACTTTTTGAAAGTCTGAAAACTTTGGACCTCAATAACTCGGCCGTTTGTGATCACAGAGCTCTCGGACTTGTGATATTGTATGCGTCAGCCTGCCAGGATTTTATTTACAAATTTTCAGGAGTTTTCAGGGACTGAAAATTTTCAGGCCTGAAAATAGTTACATCTTATAGAGTAAGTCAGGCCAGGACCCCTAGTGGAAGCCCGACGTCTCTGTGACAAACGGTCGAGGAGCTACAACTGTTTTAAGACAGCATTTGACAGCTCGGCGGCCATCTTGGCAAACTTCAAACGCCTGTGGCTCCCGACTCGGTGGCCGTAGAGATCTGGGGTTTGTTCTGGGGACCTTGGGGAGACATTCTCTTTCAGCCTTCTTACATTTCAGGCCATTTCGGGCTGAAAATTTTCAGGACCCTGAAAACCTTAAAAACCGACAGCCGTGGTCAAGCTGACCAGGAAAAGCCCAAACTCCGGTGGTCTACGACTTCAGGGGACGGAGTTACAGTCTCTTGAAAACCACGATTGACAGTTGCACAACTGTCAAAGTCATTTTTGACTCGACGTAGCTCCCGAACCGGGGGTCCTAGAGGACCGGGGTTTTCTCGTGGCATATATTTAAGACCTTGCCAGTGTCCCTGGCTGAAAAATATTGAATTTCAGGAACCTGAAATTTTCAGGAAAACTAACGCAGCCATCTTGTGGTGCTTGACGGGGCCAATCTAACGAACCCAAGCACGCCCAAATCCGGCCCATAGTTCCGGAGAAATCCAACTTTTAAACAACGCCTAGGTTGGCGCGGACAAAATCTGGATTCTTTGAACCCCTGTATCTCCGGAACTATTTAAGATAGATTGGTGGTGCTTGGGGTCTTTGGGGAGGTCTTCGGGAGGGCTACAAGATAGGGCTGTCAAAATCGAAAAATATTTTTTGGATTTTTTTTTTAAATTTTTTATTTTATTTTATTGTTTTTTATATTGTGTATTGTCCCCATATACACTTTTAAGTGGTATATGATATAGAATCTTTAAAAAATTATTTGTTTCACTTTTAAATCTATTTTCTTGAAATTATTATCTTAATTTTATTCTTCTGCAGCAACTGTTTAGTGTTGCTGCAATAGGTTTAGTTATACTATTTGACATCCTTTACACATATTTCTTTTAATTTGAACATTGACGCGTACCACGGGCAAAGATGTTTCCCGGCATTAGGACCCCCCCACAAAAGGCGGCAAAACTATCGCCCAAGAAACCGGAGCTAGGAGCTATAGGGAGACGCAGCATTGGGGACAGAATAGACGACTGGGAGGCCGTTAGGGCAGGCACCAACTCCAGTCCCCCAAGTAAACAGCCCGCAATGCAAAATGCGAAAACCCCCCCACAAATAGCAACCGGAACCCAACCTCAACCCCCACGACAGACTAAAAATAAAGTTATTGAGGCCAGAGAGTGCATAGCACGGGCTAAGCTACATCTCAATAAAGCTGGGAACTTGAAGAGAGAAATAAAAGAGGAGGTTTTATCAGCTCTCACGAAACTCTTCTCGCTGATAAAAGGTATTGAGGTGGAGCTAAAGGGTCAGTCAGTAACCCAAGGGGAACAGGGAGGCCCAATGCATCTATTGGCTTCGGACACATCGGGAGTGGCTTCCGAGGTGGCTCCACAATCTCCCCAATTTGGGGAGCAAGTGAGGCTACTTCGGGAGAACAACACAATGATGGCCGAACTTAAAATCGAGATGCAAAAACAAAAAGAGTTATTGGAGAAAGTGACCAGCACAATAACTTACGCGAGTGTCACCGCAAATACGGCGGTTCAGAGCGGGATATCACAAAGAGGAAGGGAGACGCTCCACTCAGTAATAGTCACCTCGAACGATGACCAAGACTCTGGAGAAAAGGTCCTCGAGAAAATAAGAGACGCAGTAGATGCAAAGGAGGGTTGGATCGAGGTCCGAAATGTCAGGAAAGCCAGGGACAGGAAAGTCGTGATCGGAGTTAGCTCGAAGGAAGAAAGAGACAAACTGACGGCCAAACTGAAATCAGCGAAAGACCCACTAACGGTGGAGGAGGTTAAGAACCGGGACCCACTTCTGGTTCTACGGGGAGTGCTCAAGATGCACACGGATGAAGACATCTTGAAGGCCCTGAGGAACCAGAACAAAGACCTCTTTTACGGCCTCGACAAAGCTGAAGACAGAGTGGAGTTTAGATATAGGAGGCGAGCCCGGAACCCCCACACCTGCCACGCGGTTGTTAGCGTCTCACCAGCGATCTGGCAAAGAGCAGTGGCCAAAAAGATGGTGCAAATAGATCTGCAGCCGGTGAAAATAGAGGACCAGACACCGCTGGTTCAGTGCAGTCGCTGCCTAGGCTATGGTCATAGTAAGCGATACTGCACGGACCCGGCGGATCTGTGTAGTCACTGTGGCGGACCCCACCTTAAAACAGAGTGCCAAGATTTTATTGCCGGAATACCGCCGAAGTGCAGAAATTGTGAAAAGGCCAAATACAGCAACTCCGAGCACAACGCGTTTGATGGATCCTGTCCCATCAAAAAGAAATGGGATGCCTTAGCCCGGTCAACCGTGGCTTACTGCTAAGGGCACCTCAACTAATAATGCACATAATACAGACATGGGCCCCACCCAGTATCGTGTAATACAGGCAAACCTCCAGAGAAGCAGCCAAGCTACAGAAGAGCTAGTAATGGAGGCTACTAGACAAAAAGTGGCGTTCGCTTTGGTGCAAGAACCATACACTGGTGCAACCCGTAGACTTAAGGTTCACCAAGGCACCCGGGTCATCCAAGCACGAAATATGGAGAAAACAGTTAAGTCCGCCATCATCCTATTTGACGATACGATCAATCTCACCCAATACCCAACACTTACAACAGAAAACATAGCGGTAGCCAAACTTAGAACGAAGGCATGGGAGATTATAGTCATATCGGTGTATCTGGAAGGAGACGGAGATATTGAGACCGACATTGACCAAATACAAAGGATTGTAGAATCGGCAAAGGGCAAAAACACGATACTGGGAGGTGACGTTAACGCCTGGAACATCTGGTGGGGAAGTGTGGATACAAATAGAAGGGGACAGAGTCTGGGAGCAGCACTGGACGAGTTCGGACTGCATATCCTTAACCGGGGCACTGATCCCACATACGATTACTACAGAGGAGGCAAGAGGTACACAAGCTGCGTGGACATCACCACATGCACAGCGGATTTGCTAGACAAGGTAGTAAACTGGAGACTCAACGCGGAACTGACAGTATCCGACCACAAGGCAGTCCAATTCGAAATATCACTACAGAGATCACTGGGAACAGACATTAAAAGAACTACCAGGAAATATACAACAAAGAACGCAAACTGGGTCGAGTACCAAGAAGAACTAAGTCAAATTTGGGAAAGGGAAGAAATAAAAAGCAGCAAAATACTAAAAATCAATAACATGGAAGAGGTAGACAACATGATCAACAAGTACACAAACGCCCTCATAGAAACCTGTGAAAAGTACCTACCCAAAATTACAGGACGAAAAAGAAAGGGCCTGCCTTGGTGGACGGAAGAACTGACACATAAAAAAGCAGAAGTGAAAAAGTTGAAAAGGCGTCTAGCAAATGCCGCACCGGTGAGGCGAAGAACGGTGCTGCAGGAGTACCTCCAAGCCAAAACTGAATATGCTCAGCTCATTAACAACACGAAAACAGAGAGCTGGAAGAGTTTTTGTACGAAACAAGAAAGGGAAAGTATGTGGGACAGCATATACCGGGTGATAGGCAGGACGACAACCAGACAAGAAGACATCCCATTGGTCCTGGGCGGCAGGACTCTGGAGGGAGCGGACTCTGCAAGAGCCCTAGCGGAGACTTTCTACCCCGAGGACAGACAAGAAGAGGATACTGTGGCCCATAAAGAGGTAAGACAGAATGCCGAAAGACTGAATGAGAGGGAAGTTGATGAACCAACAGATCCTCCATTCACAACGGAAGAACTTAAATGGGCCGCAAACAGCTTTAACCCAAAAAAGGCTCCCGGGGTGGACGGCCTGACCGCGGATATTTGTAAAGCAGCAATCATGCACCATCCAGAAATCTTCTTGCAAATAGCGAACAAATGCCTAGAACTATCACACTTCCCCACGCCCTGGAAGGAGGCTGTAGTGGTAATTCTGCCAAAGCCCGGGAAGGACAACTACACGACTCCGAAGTCTTACAGGCCAATAGGATTACTCCCGGTGCTGGGCAAAATTTTCGAAAAGATGCTCATGAGGAGAATACGGTGGCACACTGTAAGCCAACAGAGCGAGAGACAGTATGGCTTTACACCGCAGCGCGGTACCGAGGACTCCCTCTATGACCTGATGACCCAGATAAGACAAAAATTAAAAGAGAAGAAGCTCATAGTCATGGTGTCACTGGACATAGAGGGGGCCTTCGACAGTGCGTGGTGGCCCGCCATACGATGTCAGCTGGCAAGAACAGGATGCCCCAAAAACCTCAGGAGAGTAGTAGACAGCTACCTCAGCAACCGTAAAGTATCGGTGCGATATGCGGGAGCCGAATACACAACTAGAACTGGGAAAGGATGCGTTCAAGGCTCGATAGGAGGGCCCATGTTCTGGAATGTGTTACTGGACCCACTTCTGAAAATGTTGCAGAACAGAGGGGATTTCTGCCAAGCCTTTGCGGACGATGTGGTGTTGGTCTTTTCCGGGGAGACGGCACTCGAAGTCTCGCTGCGGGCGAACGAGACCTTGGCCTTGGTGCGGGACTGGGGGGTCGTGAACAAGCTTAGGTTCGCACCACATAAAACCAAGGCAATGATCATCACTAACAAGCTTAAGCACGACACCCCGCTCCTGCGCATGGGTGGGGTGGACATCGCTATGTCGCGAGACATAAAAATACTTGGCCTCACAATAGATGACAAATTAACTTTTAACCTACACGTTAAAAACACATGCACAAAGGCCATAAACATCTATAAACACCTGGCAAGGGCGGCCAAAATCGAGTGGGGAATCTCCCCGGAAATAATCAGAACGATATACGTGGCGGCGGTTGAACCGATAATATTGTACGCGGCTAGCGCATGGGCGACGGCAGCTGGGAAACTGGGCACTAGGAAACATCTTAACGAGGTGCAGCGTGGCTTTGCACAAAAAATTATAAAAGCATACAGGACCACATCACTTAATTCGGCATTAATACTCTCCGGTCTACTCCCACTAGACCTAAGAATAAAAGAGGCAGCCTCACTTTACGAGATTAAAAAAGGTCATTCCAGGAGAGTGGTGGGAGACCGAGAGATAGAAACTCCAACACCATACACCGAGGCACCACACCCATCAACACACACACACCTGGAATTCGGACTGATTGTTGACGGTGAGGAGTTGGCCCAGTTTGAGAATGACGGACCACAAGTCTACACAGATGGTAGCAAAATTGAAGGTAAGGTCGGAGCGGCACTATCCATTTGGGATGGTGACGTAGAGACCAAGGTCAAAAAACTCAAGCTGGAGCAATTCTGCACCGTCTTTCAGGCCGAACTCTTAGCACTCTCACACGCCACACACATTATTAACACACACACAGCCGGCGAAAACTTTACACTCTACAGCGACTCCAGATCTGCACTAGAACTTATAACACGCAACGATTCCCTACATCCCTTAGCTATGGAAACCAGAAAAAATATCAGAGAGGCAAAAAGCAAAGGTAAAATAATAAAGCTCAACTGGATAAAAGCCCACGCGGGGATGAGGGGAAATGAGCGAGCAGATACACTTGCAAAGGAGGCAGCGCTGGGTAGGAAGACAAAGCCGGACTACGATAGGTGCCCGGTGTCATTTGCAAAACGTAGCATTAGGCTGGAAACGGTCCAAGAATGGGACAATAGATACTGTAGCGAAGCCACTGCAACCACCACAAAGCTATTTTTCCCAACAGCAATCGAAGCTAATAGGGTTATAAAAAAGATAGAGATGAATCCGCTACTCGTGCAGATGTTGACTGGGCATGGCGGATTTTCCGATTACTTGTACAAATTCAAGTGCAAGGACAGTCCGGCATGCAAATGCGACCCAAACAAAAATGAAACAGTGGAACATATAATTACAGAATGCCCAATTTATGATAAAATAAGATATGTATTTGAAAGTGAAACAAATGAAAAAGTTAGTAGAAATAATTTACCCGATTTATTATCTAAAATAGAAACTAGAGATAAGTTTATAAAATACTGTATAAGAATAGTAAAAATAGTAAATAAAAACAATAAGTAGAATAAGATGATCACCAACCTGTATAATAA
>OX494436.1:20000-22500 GCA_950381575.1 Plusia festucae
TAACCTAACCTAACCTAACCTAACCTAACCTAACCTAACCTAACCTAACCTAACCTAACCTAACCTAACCTAACCTAACCTAACCTAACCTAACCTAACCTAACCTAACCTAACCTAACCTAACCTAACCTAACCTAACCTAACCTAACCTAACCTAACCTAACCTAACCTAACCTAACCTAACCTAACCTAACCTAACCTAACCTAACCTAACCTAACCTAACCTAACCTAACCTAACCTAACCTAACCTAACCTAACCTAACCTAACCTAACCTAACCTAACCTAACCTAACCTAACCTAACCTAACCTAACCTAACCTAACCTAACCTAACCTAACCTAACCTAACCTAACCTAACCTAACCTAACCTAACCTAACCTAACCTAACCTAACCTAACCTAACCTAACCTAACCTAACCTAACCTAACCTAACCTAACCTAACCTAACCTAACCTAACCTAACCTAACCTAACCTAACCTAACCTAACCTAACCTAACCTAACCTAACCTAACCTAACCTAACCTAACCTAACCTAACCTAACCTAACCTAACCTAACCTAACCTAACCTAACCTAACCTAACCTAACCTAACCTAACCTAACCTAACCTAACCTAACCTAACCTAACCTAACCTAACCTAACCTAACCTAACCTAACCTAACCTAACCTAACCTAACCTAACCTAACCTAACCTAACCTAACCTAACCTAACCTAACCTAACCTAACCTAACCTAACCTAACCTAACCTAACCTAACCTAACCTAACCTAACCTAACCTAACCTAACCTAACCTAACCTAACCTAACCTAACCTAACCTAACCTAACCTAACCTAACCTAACCTAACCTAACCTAACCTAACCTAACCTAACCTAACCTAACCTAACCTAACCTAACCTAACCTAACCTAACCTAACCTAACCTAACCTAACCTAACCTAACCTAACCTAACCTAACCTAACCTAACCTAACCTAACCTAACCTAACCTAACCTAACCTAACCTAACCTAACCTAACCTAACCTAACCTAACCTAACCTAACCTAACCTAACCTAACCTAACCTAACCTAACCTAACCTAACCTAACCTAACCTAACCTAACCTAACCTAACCTAACCTAACCTAACCTAACCTAACCTAACCTAACCTAACCTAACCTAACCTAACCTAACCTAACCTAACCTAACCTAACCTAACCTAACCTAACCTAACCTAACCTAACCTAACCTAACCTAACCTAACCTAACCTAACCTAACCTAACCTAACCTAACCTAACCTAACCTAACCTAACCTAACCTAACCTAACCTAACCTAACCTAACCTAACCTAACCTAACCTAACCTAACCTAACCTAACCTAACCTAACCTAACCTAACCTAACCTAACCTAACCTAACCTAACCTAACCTAACCTAACCTAACCTAACCTAACCTAACCTAACCTAACCTAACCTAACCTAACCTAACCTAACCTAACCTAACCTAACCTAACCTAACCTAACCTAACCTAACCTAACCTAACCTAACCTAACCTAACCTAACCTAACCTAACCTAACCTAACCTAACCTAACCTAACCTAACCTAACCTAACCTAACCTAACCTAACCTAACCTAACCTAACCTAACCTAACCTAACCTAACCTAACCTAACCTAACCTAACCTAACCTAACCTAACCTAACCTAACCTAACCTAACCTAACCTAACCTAACCTAACCTAACCTAACCTAACCTAACCTAACCTAACCTAACCTAACCTAACCTAACCTAACCTAACCTAACCTAACCTAACCTAACCTAACCTAACCTAACCTAACCTAACCTAACCTAACCTAACCTAACCTAACCTAACCTAACCTAACCTAACCTAACCTAACCTAACCTAACCTAACCTAACCTAACCTAACCTAACCTAACCTAACCTAACCTAACCTAACCTAACCTAACCTAACCTAACCTAACCTAACCTAACCTAACCTAACCTAACCTAACCTAACCTAACCTAACCTAACCTAACCTAACCTAACCTAACCTAACCTAACCTAACCTAACCTAACCTAACCTAACCTAACCTAACCTAACCTAACCTAACCTAACCTAACCTAACCTAACCTAACCTAACCTAACCTAACCTAACCTAACCTAACCTAACCTAACCTAACCTAACCTAACCTAACCTAACCTAACCTAACCTAACCTAACCTAACCTAACCTAACCTAACCTAACCTAACCTAACCTAACCTAACCTAACCTAACCTAACCTAACCTAACCTAACCTAACCTAACCTAACCTAACCTAACCTAACCTAACCTAACCTAACCTAACCTAACCTAACCTAACCTAACCTAACCTAACCTAACCTAACCTAACCTAACCTAACCTAACCTAACCTAACCTAACCTAACCTAACCTAACCTAACCTAACCTAACCTAACCTAACCTAACCTAACCTAACCTAACCTAACCTAACCTAACCTAACCTAACCTAACCTAACC